>JARHVA010004710.1:1322500-1342500 GCA_037957365.1 Torreya grandis
ATACTTTTTCTTCTAAAACAAACCTTTCATATAGGTGCATTAGGTTCTCTCTTTGCATCCTTTTCTTTTATCTCTTCTGAAAAGACATCATTAGTACAAGTTAAAAAGAATCCTTCTTTTTCTTTCTTTCTTGCATTAGAGTAGTGAAATTCATACTCTTCAACCTTTTCTCCACTTGTCTGCATCTGAACACACATTTCAATTTAGGCTTAAAATCTATTGCATCTCATTTTTTGCTTGAAATGCATATTTAGTCCACTCATCTAGTAATTAAAGCGCATTATGAATAAAGTGTAGTCCACTTATGTTACACATCCAGACCACTTTCACAAAATCAAACATCTAAACATACTTGAGACAAGGCCCGACTAGGATTTCATCACCTAGTGGATACCTTACCCTTCTTGGCAATCCCACTTAGACTTCACTACCAAGGGGAGAGCCCACTTTATCCTTTGACAGAGTATAAACTCTAGGGGAAGTATATACTGGATAAGCGGCCAAGCTTATCTCTGGGCTCGTGAACTGAGGGGAGCTTGCTCCTTAGCACCAGGCCACGTATGGAACCTAACACAGACTCTTGAGCACCAAAACTAACCTAAAACCAACCTTAGACTACTTCTTCTAGGACCCGTTCTAAAAGCCAACTTCCCAAACACACTCTAAGGCATAAGCCAACACGACTCTAAAAATTTATTCTTAGGAATTTAACGTTTAGGGTTTACTTGCCTTCATCTTCTTTTCCATTTTTATTTAGTTGTTTGAGCTAGTAAGGACGTATCATCTTGCCTTGAATGGTTTTGACACAGTCAAACCAAGACTCTTGTTGACCATGCAAGGCAATAACCTCTACTGCCTTTGCCTTCCATAACTAGTCCTCTAATGGAGTATCATTCAGAGACTGAATGAACTCCTACCCAACCAACCCCGACTCAGTCCCCTATTGTCCCTGAAGGGGACCAAGACTTTGAAAGGTTCCTTGACCTCAATGTCAAGGCCCTTCAGGATTATCTCACGAGAAGTCGAGCGCGAGACTCTTTAGGCAACCCAATTTATGAGATGCCAACCTCTTTAGTCGAGATGGCAGTTATATCAACAGCCTCCATAACCCAACCTATAGACACCTAGGCCATTGCCTCAACTAATAACCTGACCATGACTAATCTTCAAAGTGTGGCCTCTCCTTCTATCTCGAGGCTCACTTTCATTGGGGTTTCAGCCCCCCATCAACCACAGACTATTCAACAAAATTCTATACCATTCCAAAACCTAGTTGTCTCCATCCCGCCTACTCTTGCCCCCATCAACACCAGGGTGGCTACTCATCCTTTGGCTAGTGTTTCCACCATCCAACCACCTATGGCAACATCAAGCCTAGTTGTGCCTTCTACCTTCATGACACAACCACCCTTGGCTTCAGCATCTATCCCTATGACTAGTTATCAATATGTTGCACCTATATAAGTGCAACCAACTACATCATACGCCCCACCTAGCACCTTCCAAGCGCCTTAAAATCTAGCGGGCACCCCACCTACAAATCTATCAATTGATCTAATCAAGATGTTGATGGACAAAATGTCTAATCTCGAGACGTCCATTTCAGGTTCAAAGAATGTTCTCTCATATGAACAAATCTGTAATGAACCCATCCATCCCTCTGTCCCAATCCGACCATATCCCTGCCAGTGGGAACTTCCTAAGTTTACTCACTTTTAGAGTAAGGAAGACCCACAACAACATTTACGAGCATTTAGACATGCTTGTTACCTCATAGCCCATGATGATGCGTTACTGCTACACACATTCCCCTTGTCACTTTTTGGCATTGCCCTCGATTGGTATAGCTTTCTTACCAGTCATTCTATCTTTTCATTCACCCAAATGGCTCAACTTTTTCTTGACCATTTTTTGATCAACATCACCAAAAAAGTCTCCATCACAAACCTCTATTCTATCAAGCAGTTCGATGATGAGTCAATCACTGACTTTGTTGCCCATTGGAGAGGTTTGATCAACCAACTCTCCTTATCTTTACCTCAACCTGAGCTCATTGAGCTCTTTTCACAGTCATGTGCCAAACATATCTCATCTACCTTACGGGTTCAAACATTCCACACATTTGACGAAGCTTTCACCTTGGCCAAGAAGCTCAAACTCTGTGCAGTCGAAGAGGATAAGGTCAAATTGCGTAATAACAATGCAAAATCTACTGACCCTTCTTTGTCCAAACCTTCTTCTTCCCAATCTAAGTCTAAAGGAGTGGAAAATACTAAGGTTGTTAGGCCACAATCATCTTTGACAATCAACCAATCTCAGCTTTCTACATCAGACTATATGACAAGACAATTCCACCAACGACATGTACAGCATCAATATACTATAATAAGAGAATCATACGCATCTGTGTTGGATAAACTCATCAAGTAGGGGGTCCTTAATTTCCCTCAAATCTAACCACCTCAATTGGATCCCTTGCATGCCATCCCTACATGGTATAGGGAAAACGACTTCTGTCACTATCATTGCGTCAACGGTCACGACATAAACAACTCCAAAACCTTAAAAAACATCATCCAAGACATGTTAGACAAGGGGGATCTTATTTTAGATAACCTGAATGGGCCCTCTAATCAAAACATAGACATCTTCAAGCAACCTTTTCCTAACCATCCCCCTAACCAAAGCAACATTCAGACCATGGCCAATGACCTTCAAGAGCGTGATATACGCACGGTCAACACGATCTCTCCTTTTATACCTCTCCCACAGTCTAGAGAAGTTAGTCAACTTATTCAACCATCACAGGTAGAAGAGCCATCTTCTCCTATCCCTCCATCACAGGTAGAAGAGCCATCTTCTCCTATTTGTCCACCACAGGTAGAAGAGCCTTCTTCTCCTATCAGTCCTCCATTGAACTCTTTTATATTGGAGGATGCTTTGACCACACCAACACTGGCTGTCTCGCCTTCATCCCTCTTATCATCAATGGGGGAATATACTTTTCCCACTCATCCACCACATGTAAAATCCATGACTATTCCTATGCTCTTTCCAACTAAAGAGCCCAAATCTCCAATCCCTTCTCCATCGAGAGAAGAACCATCCACATCTAAGCCTAAACCCTCACAAGTGACCACCAAGCCAAAACCAGCTAAATGGGATCCCAATTTCGGATCTCGAGCAAGTTATGTATGGATCGTGATCAAGTTATCCCTAATTATGACCCTCACATGTAGACACCAAAATCATGTCTACTCCTTGGTCGACTCCCTCTTGGTCCCTTTCGAACTTCACCATGCCTAACCTATGTTTTATTAATTTAAAATACCTATTTTAAATTAATAATTCCCCCTTGCCACATTACCCATGACACCTCACCCCACCTTGGATACCTCTCCTTGGATTCCTTCATCACCCTATGCCAAATCTTAAATGCTTAGACCCCATTTCATCCCTCCCACTAGCCTCTCGTGCTCATTTAACCCGCCTTCAACCATTTTCCCATAACCAACTGACCTCAGCAGAAGGAAGAACAGGCAAAAGGCTATTTTTAGCCCTTTTTCCTATTCTTTGGCTGCCAACATCAGTCAGTAGTTGGCTGACATCGATGGTATCACTGATGTCAATTGCCTTAAAACTACATTCTACCTCCCGAATGTGGACGTTCGATCCTCTTCTAATCTTCAATCTTGAACAATCTGCTAATCTTGAACCTTCCCATCTTCAATCTTCTTCCCCCAGCACCTAGAATCAGACCTCTCTCTCTTTCTCTCTCCTAGACACACACACCAGGCATCACAGGCTGTAGGAGCTCACATTGCAAAAAGTCTTCTACATCAGTGGCATCAGCAACACTCCTTCTTTAGCAGGCATGAGCTAAGTATGTTTCCTTTATTTCATTTTAGTAATCTAGAAATGTATTAGCAATTAGCTCCTATTCAACACTTCTTAGTATCATCAACCAGACCTGACTATCAACCAGACCATCCCTGACTATTTTTCTAGATAGGCTGAGAAGCCTTCCTCACACCCTTGCCCCTTTTTGACACCTTGTCCTTTACCTGACTCCTTCTTTAGACCTTATTTGTCTCCCTGCAACCCTGCACAGACCCCTTAAACCCATATAGTCTCTCTGTCGACCACATAATTTCTCTGAGACTCATCCAAAGACTACTACCTCCACTGACATTGACAGACTAATCGATGTCAGTAGCCTTGACCAACTGATGCCGACAGAATAACCGACGTCGATGACTATGGAAGACCGATAGCAAAATACAGGTAAGTATTATCTCTATTTCTTTTGTTTAGTCTTTCACCATTTCTCTTTCCAGAAACATTTCTTTTATCAACTAAGTGGATTGTCATCCCTCAAGGAAGTCTTTGCACTTTTGGGATTGAACTTTGCTTGGCAATCCACCATATGTCTATCTAACTCTCTCTCTATTTAAGTCTTTCTTATCTACAGGTGTCATCCTCCACAGCCAAAGAGGAGCTCCTTCAATCGTCTAGATACAGTGCGCAAACTTCATCTGGGTATCATCTAACTCCTGGCCATCATCTCTAGTTTCTTACTTCTTTTGAATGTAGAAAGCGAAAAATAGTTGGAAACATTTTGGCATGCCCGGTGGGACCCTAGGAATTTTCCTTGGGTTCATACTTTTTCTTCTAAAACAAACCTTTCATATAGGTGCATTAGGTTCTCTCTTTGCATCCTTTTCTTCTATCTCTTCATAAAAGACATCATTAGTACAAGTTAAAAAGAATCCTTCTTTTTCTTTCTTTCTTGCATTAGAGTAGTGAAATTCATACTCTTCAACCTTTTCTCCACTTGTCTGCATCTGAACACACATTTCAATTTGGGCTTAAAATCTATTGCATCTCATTTTCTACTTGAAATGCATATTTAGTCCACTCATCTAGTAATTAAAGTGCATTATGAATAAAGCGTAGTTCACTTATGTTACACATCCAGACCACTTTCACAAAATCAAACATCTAAACATACTTGACACAGGGCCCGACTAAGATTTCATCACCTAGCAGATACCTTACCCTTCTCGGCAATCCCACTTAGACTTCACTACTAAGGGGAGAGCCCACTCTATTCTCTAGCAGAGCATAAACTCTAGGGGAAGTATATATTGGCTAAGAGGCCCAGCTTATCTCTGGGCTCGTGAAGTGAGGGGAGCTTGCTCCTTAGCATCAGGCCACATATGAAACCTAACACAGACTCTTGAGCACCAAAACTAACTTGAAACCAACCTTAGACTACTTCTTCTAGGAATCATTCTAAAAGCCAACTTCCCAAACACACTCTAAGGCATAAGCCAACATGACTCTAAAAATTTATTCTTAGGAATTTAACGTTTAGGGTCTACTTGCCTTCATCTTCTTTTCCATTTTTATCTGGTTGTTTGAGCTAGTAAGGACATATCATCTTGCCTTGAATGGTTTTAACACGTAGTCAAACCAAGACTCTTGTTGACCACATAAGGCAACAACCTCTCCTGCCTTCACCTTCCATAACTAATCCTCTAATGGAGTATCATTCAGAGACTAAACGAACTCCTACCCAACCAACCCCGACTCAGTCCCCTATTATCCCTGAAGGGGACCAAGACTTTGAAAGATTCCTTGACCTCAATGTCTAGGCCCTTCAGCATTATGTAGTGAGAAGTCGAATGTGAGACTCTTTAGGCAACCCAATTTACGGGATGCCAACCTCTTTAGTCGAGATGACAGACATATCAACAGCCTCCATAACCCAACCTATAGATACCTAGGCCATTGCCTCGACTAATAACCTGACCATGACTAATCTTCAAAGTGTGGCTTTTCCTTCTATCTCGGGGCCCACTTCCATTGGGGTTTTGGCCCCCCATCAACCACAAACTATTCAACAAAATTCTACACCATTCCAAAACCTAGTTGTCTCCATCCCGCCTACTCTTGCCCCCATCAACACCAGGGTGGCTACTCATCCTTTCACTAGTGTTGCCACCATCCAACCACCTATGACAACATCAAGCCTAGTTGTGCCTTCTACCTTCATGAAACAACCACCCTTGGCTTCAGCATCTATCCCTATGACTAGTTATCAATATGATGCACCTATACAAGCGCAACTGACTACATCATATGCCCCGCCTTGTACCTTCCAAGCACTTTACAATCTAGGGGGTGCCCCACCTGAAAATCCATCAACTAATCTAATCAAGATGTTGATGGACAAAATGTCTAATCTCGAGATGTCCATTTCAGGTTCAAAGAATGTTCTCTCATATGAACAAATCTATAATGAACCCATCCATCCCTCCATCCCAATCCGACCATATCCTTGCCAGTGGGAACTTCCTAAGTTTACTTGCTTTCAGAGTAAGGAAGACCCACAACAACATTTATGAGCATTTAGACATGCTTGTTACCTCATATCCCATGATGATGCGTTACTACTATGCACATTCCCCATGTCGCTGTCTGGTGCTACCTTCGATTGGTATAGCTCTCGTACCAGTCATTTTATCTTTTCATTGACCCAACTAGCCCAATTTTTTCTTGACCATTTTTTGATCAACATCACCAAAAAAGTCTCCATCACAGACCTCTATTCTATCAAGCAATTTGACGATGAGTCAATCGCTGACTTCGTTGCCTATTGGAGAGGTTTGATCAACCAACTCTCCTTCTCTTTGCCTCAACCTAAGCTCATTGAGCTCTTTTGACAGTCATGTGCCAAACATATCTCATTTACCTTGTGGGTTCAAACATTCTGCACATTTGATGAAGCTTTCACCATGGACAGGAAGCTCAAACTCTAAAAAAGTCAAAGAGGATAAGGTCAAATTGTGTAATAACAACATAAAATCTATTGACCCTTCTTTGTCCAAACCTTCTTCTTCTCACTTCAAGTCTAAAGGAGTGGCAAATACTATGGTCGTTAGGCCACCATCATCTTTGACAATCAACCAATCTCAACTTTCTACATCAGACTATATCACAAGACAATTCTAGCAACGACATGTACAACGTCAATATACTCGAATAAGAGAATCATACGCGTCTGTGTTGGATAAACTTGTCAAGCAGGGAGTCCTCAATTTCCCTCAAATCTGACCACCTCAATTCGATCCCTCACATGCCATCCTTGCATGGTATGGGGAAAATGACTTCTATCACTATCATCGCATCAACGGTCACGACATAAACAACTGCAAAACCTTCAAAAATATCATCCAAGACATGTTAGACAAGGGGGATCTTATTTTAGATAACCTGAATGCGCCCCCTAATCAAAACATAGACATCTTTAGACAACCTTTTCCTAACCATCCCCCTAACCAAAACAATATTCAAACCATGGCCAATGACCTTCAAGAGTGTGATATACGTACGGTCAACACAGTCTCTCCTTTTATACCTCTCCCATAGTCTAGAGAAGTTAGTTAACTTATTCATCCATCACAGGTAGAAGAGCCATCTTCTCCTATCCCTCCATCACAGGTAGAAGAGCCATCTTCTCTTATTTGTCCACCATAGGTAGAAGAGCTTTGTTCTCCTATCAGTCCTCCATCGACCTCTTTTATATTGGAGGATGCTTTGACCACACCAACACTGACTGTCTCGCCTTCATCCCTCTTATCATCAATGGGGGATCATAATTTTCCCACTCATCAACCACACATAGAAGCCATGACTATTCCTACTCTCTTTCTAACTAAAGAGCCCAAATCTCCAATCCCTTCTCCATCGAGAGAAGAACCATCCACATCTAAGCCTAAACCCTCACAAGTGACCACCAAGCCAAAACCAGTTAAATCTCTTGGTGTCCACCCCATACCGAACCTCACTCACCCACAAGTGAAGGTTGACTTAAACCTTGCCTCGCACAATAGTGGCCTCACCCCAAACAACAGAAGGCCACCAAACTACATCGGAGAACTCCTCTCCCACCATCATCATTGCCCTCCATTTTGGGCCCACATCTGTCTACCTTGAAAGGAGTGCTTCCTACTCCAACACCTATCAATAAAAAATCATGTCCATTACTACCTTTACCAATCAAAAACATACCTCCTCCGAAACATCCAACACCTGACAAAGGCAAATTGCCTCCATTACTCTCTCAACCTAACACAAACATGCCTCCTCTAAAACATCCAACATCTCTTACCACCAAAGTGCCATCTACGCATGTGGCCACACTGCCAAACAAAAATATGGTATGAAACACTCTCACACCAGCTTCTAAATAGAAGTTGTCAACTCTTACTTCAACAAAATGCATAGACCCATTAGTAGGTTCCTATACTTTGCTACGACAATTGTTGCAGTCATCTAGCATTAGTCTCCTACCTCTTAAACCATACCAACCTCTCAGACCAAAACCCACTTGGTTTGATGACACTCAAATCTGTGCATATCATCACACACTTGGACATGACAATGAGTGTTGTTGCACCCTTAAAGCTATCATTCATCATCACTTGACAAAGGACACCCTTTTCATTAAGGATCCTCTTAACCACCCTATCAATAAACCATCGACATCATCCCCTACCTCTCGAACATCCTCACCGAAATTGGGATCCCATCATCAGACTATGGTCCCTCTATCACCTTGTCCCCCATTATTTGAAATCAACACCATCAATGTGGCCACCAGGTCACAAACCAGCAAGGATAAAGGAAAAGAAAAGGTTTCTATTCCTTGGACATATCCATCCATCAAGCCCTCTCCATCACCCAAACCCAATATTTCAACCTTGGGCGCATCTCGACCAACATCTTTGAAGCCAATCTATGACTCCATGGTGAAACAACTTCACCAACCCCTTGTGGAGACATCTTTGTATGACCTCATTCAAAGCTCTCCACAACATCGTCACACCTTGATCAAGGCCTTACAAGTAGTGGTGGTCCAACCTGAAGACCCTCAACCACTGGTTGCCTTGGTAAAATCATTACCCATCATTAGCTCTGTCAACAATTCTAAGATTCTTGTCTCTGATCTGGAAGATCAAGATCTCACCCTCTTAAACTAAGCCTCTAAGGAGCTTCACAAGATACATCCCTGCATTGCACTCCCTATCACAGAGGAATTTCATCATCTTCTCTTCGTTCCTGTCACCAAAGCAATTGGGGGAATTTGACTTTCTACTGATTATCATAACATCAAGCAAGCATTGGCCAGAATTCAACCAAACATTGACCAAACATCGACCAGACATCAACCAGACATCGACCAGACATTGACTAGACATCGACCAACCATCAACCAAACATCAACCAGACATCGACCAAACATCAACCAGACATCAACCAAACATCAACCAATCAAGCATCAATCACACGTGCCCAATGTGGAAAGAAGTAAACGAGGCAAGTTTGCTCCTAATTAGCTCAGACCCTACATCATCACACACAAACATGGATCAGGGGCTTATTATCTATCTTCTCTTGAAGGTCGACTAGAACCTGAGCCCCTTAGTGCCTTGCATATATGACCATTCTATTGTTTGTCAAGTACTCATTCACTCGACATTTAACTTGAGCTCATCCCTTGAGTAATCCCTATCATCTTAATCCCCATTCCTTTTAAACCTGCTTTCCCTAAGCAAACATTAGTAACCCTTTTGTCAAGCATGAATGCTTTATCCTAATAAAAGGGAACCGTTAAACCTCTATAGTCAAGTCCATGACCAAAGTCCAGTCAAAAACAAAAACATATAAAATTGGGATGCCTATTCAAAGGTCACAAACTCTCAATGTAGACTGCTCTCTCAAAGGACAGCTACATCATCATTGTTGTAGCTAATAGACTACTCCCTTGAAGGATAGCTATTCAAAGCCCTCAAAAACATATAAAGCAAAAATATAGACCACTCCCTCGAAGGATGTCTATGCCTAAAATATTGCTACAAACATCACTCTTTCAGAAGCTTTCCACATTGATCAGCTTCACAAATGACCACCAAAACCAAAACAACATCCCTTGTAGACTTCCCGCACTGATCAGTCTGCCAAAAAAAAATAAAAATTGACTGACAAACTATAAAGTCATGGACTTGTCTATAGTCATTCTCAAGGTCACCTATAAAAGGGGCAAAGTTATCCCTACTAAAAAGGGTTACCCTATCCCTCCATATCACATCACCTACTCAAGGGATTTTGAGCTCATTTTATTGTCAAAGTGATTCGATTACTTCTCTAACACAAACAATGGTCAACGACGTAATGCATGAACGGGGATTTTGTTTCCACAAACCCTATCTATGCCATCTTTATGGTCCTTGTCAATGAGAGAGAAACGCGCCTTTCACTTCTTATACACCTTGATCACATACAACCAAATCATTTTTCAATCCAACCAAACCAAACCAAACATTTTCAGACCACCAACATGACATAGTCCATTTCACATAGTTTTTATGGAAACCAATACACATGGAAACTATCGAACAAACACAATTTATGTCAAGCATAAACCATTACTTGCTAAAGCATAAATAATCTCAATTCATTTTTAGCATACACCATTACTAATATGGAAAATTTCTAGGGATGAAAGACCACATCACCAATGTTATAGAATACACCATCACACAATATGGAAAAGGCTGTAACATCATCTTCCCCTCATCATTTCAAGCATGTCCCATCAAACATATGGGAAGTGCTAAACCATCATCATGACCAAATCTTTGACCCTTCATCTGAACTACATTGGTCTGAGGTGCTAACAATAAGGGCTATGTAGGCAGCACTCAGTTGACACGATGTCTTTTGGGGTTAGCTCGATCACATCCGTTTGTTTGTCTCTCTGATGGACACACCATTTTCCTTTCAACCATGACTCATCTTAGTCAAAACCCATCCATGACCAAACCAACTTATCAACCCCTTTGACCCTTCCTTCCTTTTGGGAGAACTACATTGGCTTGAGGCCCTTAAAACAAGGGCTATGTAGGCAACACTCAGTCTTCTGAGGTTAGCTCGGCCATTCCTTCGTCCATTCATCCACCCATTCATCTCTCTAAAGACGTCGGCCTTCCGTTCATTCCTCTACCTGATGGATGAACCATATCATCTTTCATCATGACCAATCAACCAGCGCTGACAATGTCAAAGTCACTTTTGACTCCTCATGGGGCACCATTGAGATCACTTATATCTCAACCCAACTTGACCAATGACCTTGGAGATCATGACTATCTCTTTTAACCACGACCACTTCCGAGACAACTCTGTCTTGGTTTTAGTTGTATGTAGACTACTCCATGAATAGTTAGCCAAATTTTCCACAACCCACATTATGACCCTCACAAGTATTGGATTGTGAGCAACTTCTATTTAGATCAGTTGACAGATTTGTAGGTGGGGCACCCCCTAGATTGTAAGGCACTTGGAAGGTGCTAGGCATGGCATATGATGTAGTCAGTTGCACTTGTATAGGCACAACATATTGATAACTAGTCATAAGGACAGATGCTGAAGCCAAGGGTGGTTGTGTCATGAAGGTAGAAGGCATGAATAGCTTGATGTTGCCATAGGTGGTTGGATGGTGGAAACACTAGCCAAAGGATGAGTAGCCACCCTGGTGTTGATGGGGGAAAGAGTAGGCGGGATGGAGACAACTAGGTTTTGGAATGGTGTAGAATTTTGTTGAATAGTTTGCGGTTGATGGGGGGCCAAAACCCCAATGGAAGTGGGCCCCGAGATAGAAGGAGAAGCCACACTTTGAAGATTAGTCATGGTCAGGTTATTAGTCGAGGCAATGGCCTAGGTGTCTATAGGTTGGGTTATGGAGGCTGTTGATATGTTTGTCGTCTTGACTAAAGAGGTTGGCATCTCGTAAATTGGGTTGCCTAAAGAGTCTCATGTTTGACTTCTCATGAGATAATGCTGAAGGGCCTGGACATTGAGGTCAAGGAACCTTTCAAAGTCTTGGTCCCCTTCAGGGATAATAGGGGACTGAGTCGGGGTTGGTTGGGTAGGAGTTCGTTTAGTCTCTAAATGATATTCCATTAGAGGACTAGTTATGGAAGGCGAAGGTGGGAGAGGTTGTTGCCTTGCATGGTCAACAAGAGTCTTGATTTGAATATGTGTCAAAACCATTTAAGGCAAGATGATACGTCCTTCCTAGCTCAAACAACTAAATAAGAACAAAAAAGAAGATGAAGAGAAGCAGACCCTAAACGTTGAATTCCTAAGAATAAATTTTTAGAGTCATGTTGGCTTATGCCATAGAAGAGTGTTTGGGAAGTTAGCTATCTTCAATCTTCAATAGAAGGGTTGGGAGGAACGAATAATGGTCAACGATGTAATGTATGGGATCTTGATTTAGGTGAGGATGTTTGGGAGGTATGTGATGATGTCGGTGATTTGTTGAAAGGGTTAAGAGGGTCACTGATGAAAGGGGTGTCCTTTGTCAAGTGATGATGAATGACAGATTTGAGAGCGTAGCAATGCTTAGTGTCATGTTTAGATGTGCGATGATATGCACAAATTTGAGTGTCATTGAACCAAGCAGGTTTTGGTCTAAGAGGTTGGTATGGTTTAAGAGGGAGGACACTAATGCTAGAGGACTGCAACAATTGTCATAGCAGCAAAGTATAGGATCCTGCTACTGGGTCTACGTGCTTTGTTGTAGTAAAAGTTGACAACTTTTATTTAGAAGCTGGTGAGGGAGTGTTTCATACCATCTTTGTCGTGGGTGGTGTAGTTGCACGTGTAGATGGCACTTTGGTGTTGAAAGGTGTTGGATGTTTTAGAGGAGGCATGTTTGTGTTAGGTTGAGAGAGTAATGGAGGCAATTTACCTCTATGAGGTGTTGGATGTTTCAGAGGAGGCATGTTTTTGATAGGTAAAGGTAGTAATGGATGTGATTTGTTGTTGATAAGTGTTGGAGTAAGAAGCACTCCTATTAAGGTGGACGGGTGTGGGCCCAAAATGGAGGGCAATGATGAAGGTGGGAGAGGAGTTCTCTGATGTGACTTGGTGGCCTTCTATTTTTTGGGGTGAGGGCCACTATTGTGTGAGGCAAGGTTTAGGTCGACCTTCACTTGTGGGTGAGTGAGGCTCGGTATGGGGTGAACACCGAGAGATTTAGCTTGTTTTGGATTGGTGGTCGCTTGTGAGGGTTTAGGCTTAGATGTGGATGGTTCTTCTCTCGATGGAGAAGGGATTAGAGATTGGGGCTCTTTAGTGGGAAAGAGCATAGGAATAGTCATGGCTTCTGTGTGTGGTCGATGAGCGGGAAAAGTATGATCCCCCATTGATGATAAGAGGGATGAAGGCAAGACAGTCGGTGTTGGTGTGGTAAAAGCCTCCTCCAATATGGGAGAGGTCAAGGTAGACTCTCCCACATGTGAAAGTGGGGTGGATGAAGGACTAATAGGAGAGGAAGATTCTTCTACATGTGGTGGTGAAATAGGTTGACTAATGTCTTCAGTCTATGGAAGAAGTTGGATAGGCATAAAAGGAGAGACTGTGTTGACTGTGCATATGTCACGCTCTTAAAAGTCATTGGCCATGGTCTGAAAGTTGTTTTGGTTAGGGGATGGTTAGGAAAAGGTTGTCTGAAGATGTCTAAGTGTTGGTTAGGAGGTGCATTTGGGTTATCTAAAATAAGATCCCCCTTGTCTAACATGTCTTAGACAATGTTCTTGAAGGTTTTGCAGTTGTTTATGTCATGACTATTGACGCGGTGATAGCGACAAAAGTCATTTTCCCTATCCATGTAGGGATGGCATGCGAGGGATCAAATTGAGGTGGTTGGATTTGAGGGAGATTGAGGACTCCCTATTTGACAAGTTTATCCAGCACAAAAGCATATGATTCTCTTATTGGAGTATATTGACACTGTACATGCCGTTGTTGGAATTGTCTTGTGATATAGTCTGATGTAGAAAGCTGAGATTGGTTTGTTGTCATTGAAGATGATGGCCTAATGACCATAGAATTTTCCACTCCTTTAGACTTGGAGTGGGAAGAAGAAGGTTTGGTCGAAGAAGGGTCATTAGTTTTTGCATTGTTATTACACAATTTGACCTTCTCCTCTTCGACTGTGTAGAGTTTGAGCTTCCTGGCCATGGTGAAAGCTTCATTAAATGTGCAAAATGTTTGGACCCACAAGGTAGATGAAATATATTTGGCACATGAATGTGAAAAGAGCTCAATGAGCTTGGGTTGAGGCAAAGAGAAGGAGAGTTGGTTGATCAAACCTCTCCAACAGGCAACAAAATCATCTATTGACTCATCATCGAATTGTCTGATAGAATAGAGGTCTATAATGGAGACCTTTTTGGTGATGTTGATTGAAAAATGGTCAAGAAAAAGTTGGGCCAGTTGAGTGAAAGAAAAGATAGAATGACTGGTAAGGGAGCTATACCAATCGAGGGCAGCACCAGAAAGCAACATGGGGAATGTGCGTAGTAACAACACATCATCATGTGCTATAAGGTAACAAGCATGTCTAAATGCTCACAGATGTTGCTGTGGGTCTTCCTTACTCTGAAAGTGAGTAAACTTAGGAAGTTCCCACTGGCTGGGATATGGTCAGATTGGGACTAAGGGATGAATGGGTTCATTACAGATTTGTTTGTACGAGAGAACATTCTTTGAACCTGAAATAGAGGTCTCAAGATTAGTCATTTTGTCCATCAACATTTTGATTAGGTCAATTGATAGATTTGCAGGTAGGGTGCTCCCTAGATTATAAGGTGCTTAGAAGGTGCTAGGAGGGGCGTATGACGTAGTCGGTTGCACTTGTATGGGCACAACGTATTGATAACTAGCCATTGAGACAAATGTTGAAGCCAAGGGTGGTTGTGTCATGAAACTAGAAGGCATGACTAGGCTTTATGTTGCCATAGGTGGTTGGATAGTGGCCACACTAGCTAATGGATGGGTAGCCACCCTGGTGTTGATGGGTGCAAGAGTAGGCGGGATGGAGACAACTAGGTTTTGGAATGGTGTAGAATTTTGTTGAATAGTCTGTGATTGATAGGGGGCCAAAACCCTGATGGAAGTGGGCCTAGAGATAAAAGGAGAAGCCACACTTTAAAGATTGGTCATGGTCAGGTTATTAGTCGAGGCAATGGCCTAGGTGTCTATAGGTTGGATTACAGATGCTGTTGATATGGCAGCCGTCTCGACTAAGAAAGTTGGCATCTCGTAAATTGGGTTGCCAAAAGAGTCTTGCGTTTGACTTCTCATGAGATAATGCTGAAGGGCCTTGACATTGAGGTCAAGGAACCTTTCAAAGTCTTGGTTCCCTTCGAGAACAATATGGAGTTGAGTCAGGGTTGGTTGGGTTGGAGTTTGTTCAGTCTCTGAATGATACTCCATTAGAGGACTAGTTATGGAAGGTGAAGGCGGAAGAGGTTGCTGCCTTGCATGGTCAATAAGAGTCTTGGTTTGACTACATGTCAAAACCATTCAAGGCAAGATGATATGTCCTTACTAGCTCAAAAAACCAAATAAAAATGGAAAAGAAGATGAAGACAAGAAGACCCTAAACGTTAAATTCCTAAGAATAAATTTTTAGAGTCGTGTTGGCTTATGCCTTAGAGTGTGTTTGGGAAATTGGCTTTTAGAACGAGTCCTAAAAGAAGTAGTCTAAGGTTGGTTTCAGGTTAGTTTTGGTGCTCAAGAGTCTGTATTAGGTTCCGTATGTGGCTTGGTGCTAAGGAGCAAGCTCCCCTCACTTCACTAGCCCAAAGATAAGTTGGGCCGCTTAGCCAGTATATACTTCCCCTAGAGTTTATACTCTGCCAGAGAAAAGAGTGGGCTCTCCCCTTCGTAGTGAAGTCCAAGTGGGATTGCTGAGAAGGGTAAGGTATCTGCTAGGTGATGAAATCCTAGTCGAGCCTTGTCTCAAGTATGTTTAGATGTTTGATTTTGTGAATGTGGTTTGGATGTGTAACATAAGTGGACTACGCTTTATTCAAAATGCGTTTTAATTACTAGATGAGTGGACTAAATATGCATTCAAGCAAAAAATGAGATGCAATAGATTTTAAGCCCAAATTGAAATGTGTGTTCAGATGCAGACAAGTGGAGAAAAGGTTGAAGAGTATGAATTGGTATACACAGGTAGAGCTTTGCCTATCACAGGTAGAAGAGCCTTCTTCTCCTATTTGTCCACCACAGGTAGAAGAATCTTCTTCTCCAATTAGTCCTTCATCTACCCCACTTTCACATGTGGGAGAGTTTACCTTGACCTCTCCCATATTGGAGGATGCTTTGACCACAACAACACCGACTGTCTCGCCTTCATCCCTCTTATCATCAATGGGGGATCATACTTTTCCCACTCATCGACCACACACAGAAGCCATGACTATTCCTGTGCTCTATCCAACTAAAGAGCCCAAATCTCCAATCCCTTCTCCACCAAAAGAGGAGCACACAACCTGATCCAAACCCTCACAAGCGTCTATCAAGCCAAAACTAGCTAAATCTCTTGGTGTTCACCCCATACCAAACCTCACTCACCCACAAGTGAAGGTTGACTTAAACCTTGCCTTGCAAAATAGTGGCCCTCGCCCCAAACAATAGAAGGCCACCAAACCACATCAGAGAACTCCTCTCCCACCATCATCATTGCCCTCCATTTTGGGCCCAGATCTGTCTACCTTGAAAGGAGTGTTTCCTAATCCAACACCTATCAACAACAAATCATGTCCATTACTACCTTTACCAATCAAAAACGTACCTCCTCTGAAACATCCAACATCTCACAAAGGTAAATTGCCTCCATTACTCTCTCAACCTATCAAAAACATGCCTCATCCAAAACATCCATCACCTTTCAACACCAAAGTGCCATCTACAAGTGCGGCCACATCACCAAACAAAAAGATGGTATGAAACACTCTCTCACCAGCTTCTAAATAGAAGTTGTCAACTCTTACTTCAACAAAATGCACAGACCCATTAGCAGGTTCCTATACTTTGTTGTTATGCCAATTGTTGCAGTCATCTAGCATCAGTCTCCCACCTCTTAAACCATACCAACCTCTCAGACCAAAACCCGCTTGGTTTGATGACACTCAAATCTTTACATATCATCACACACCTGGACATGACACTGAGCATTATTGCGCCCTTAAAGCTATCATTCATCATCACTTGACAAAGGACACCCTTTTCATTCAGGATCCTCTTAACCACCCTATCAATAAACCATCGACATCATCCCCTACCTCTCAAACATCCTCACCGAAATTGGGATCCCATCATCAGAGTATGGTCCCTTTATCAGCATGTCCCCCATTATTTGAAATCAACACCATCAATGTGGCCACCAGGTCATAAACCAGGAAGGATAAAGGAAAAGAAAAGGTTTCTATTCCTTGGACATATCCATCCATCAAGCCCTCTCCATCACCCAAACCCAAGATTTCAACCTTGGGCGCATCTCGACCAACATCTTTGAAGCCAATTTGTGACTCCATGGTGAAACAAATTCACCAACCCCCTGTGGAGACATCTTTATATGACCTCATTCAAAGCTCTCCACAACATCGTCACACCTTGATCAAGGTTTTACAAGCAGTGGTGGTCTAACCTGAAGACCCTGAACCACTGGCTGCCTTGGTCAAATCATTACCCATCATTGGCTCTGTCAACAATTCTAAGATTCCTGTCTCTGATCTGGAAGATCAGGATCTCACCCTCTTAAACTAAGCCTCTGAGGAGCTTCACAAGATACATCCCTGCATTGCACTCCCTATCACAGAGGAATTTCATCATCTTCTCTCTGTTCCTGTCACCAAAGCAACTGGTGGAATTCAACTTTCTACTGATTATCATAACATCAACCAGACCATCGACCAGACATTGACCAGACATCAACCAAATATTGACCAAACATCAACTAGACATTGACCAAACATTGACTAGACATCGACCAAACATCAACCAGACATTGACCAAACATCGACCATACATCGACCAAACATCAACCAATCAAGCATCAATCAACACGTGCCTAATGTGGAAAGAAGTAAACAAGGCAAGTTTGCTCCTAATTGGCTCATACCCTACATCATCATGCACAAACATGGATCAGGGGCTTATCATCTATCTTATCTTCAAGGCTGACTAGAACTTGAGCCCCTTAGTGCCTTGCATCTGTGACCATTCTACTATTCATCAAGTACTCATTCACTCGACATTTAACTTGAGCTCATCCCTTGAGCAATCCCTATCATCTTAATCCCCATTCCTCTCAACCCTGCTTCCCCTAAATAAACATTAGTAACCCTTTTGTCAAGTATGAATGCTTTGTCTTAATAAAAGGGAACCCTTAAACCTCTATAGTCAAGTCCATGACCAAAGTCCAGTCAAAAACAAAAACATATAAAATTGGGATGCCTATTCAAAGGTCATAAACTCTAAATGTAGACTGCTCCCTCGAAGGACAACTGCATCATCATTGTTATAGCTAATAGACTGCTCCCTTGAAGGATAGCTATTCAAATCCCTCAAAAACATATAAAGCAAAAATATAGACCACTCCCTCGAAGGATGGCTATGCTTAAATCTTGCTATAAACAACACTCTCTCAGAAGCTTCCCGCATCGATCAGCTTCACAAATGACCACCAAAACCAAAACGACATCCCTTGTAGACTTCCTGCACTGATTAGTCTACCAAGAAAAAAAACTGATTGACAAACTATAAAGTCATGGACTTGTCTATAGTCGTTCTCAGGGTCACCTATAAAAGGGGTAAAGTTATCCCTGCTAAAAAGGGTTACCCTATCCCTCCATATCACATCACCTACTCAAGGGATTTTGAGCTCATTTTATTGTCAAAGTGATTTGATTACTTCTCTAACACAAACAATGGTCAACGAAGTAATGCATGAACGGGGATTTTGTTTCCACAAACCCTATCTATGCCATCTTTATGGTCCTTGTCAATGAGAGAACAACATGCCTTTCACTTCTTATACACCTTGATCACATACAACCAAATCATTTTTCAATCCAACCAAACCAAACCAAACATTTTTAGACCACCAACATGACATAGTCCATTTCACATAGTTTCTATGGAAACCAATACACATGGAAACTATCAACTAGACACAATTTATGTCAAGCATAAACCATTACTTGTTGAAGCATAAATAATCTCAATTCATTTTTAGCATACACCATTACTAATATGGAAAATTGCTAGGGATGAAAGACCACATCACCAATGTTACATAATATACCATCACACAATATGGAAAAGGCTGTAACATCATCTTCCCCTCATCATTTCAAGCATGTCCCATTGGTCGACAAAAAGGGGCAAATGTAGACACCAAAATCGTGTCTACTCCTTGGTCGACTCCCTCTTGGTCCCTTTCAAACTTCACCATGCTTAACCTATGTTTTATTAATTTAAAATACCTACTTTAAATTAATAATTCCCCCTTGACACATCACCCATGACACCTCACCCCACCTTGGATACCTCTCCTTGGATCCCTTCATCACCCCATGCCAAATCTTAAATGCTTAGACCCCATTTTCAACCCTCCCACTAGCCTTTCACGCTCATTTAACCCGCCTTCGACCATTTTACCATGACCAACTGACCTCGGTAGAAGGAAGAATGAGTAGAAGGCTATTTTTAGCCCTTTTTCCTATTCTTTGGCTACCAACGTCGGTCAGTAGTCAGTCGATGTCAGTGGTATCACTGACGTCAGTTGCCTTAAAACTGTATTCAGCCTCTCAAATGTGGATGTTTGATCGTCTTCTAAGCTTCAATCTTGAACAATCTGCTAATCTTCAACCTTCCCATCTTCAATCTTCTTCCCCTGACACCTGGAATTAGACCTCTCTCTCTTTCTCTCTCCCAGACACACACACCAAGCATCACAGGTTGCAGGAGCTCACATTGCAAAAAGTCTTCTACATTAGTGGCATCAGCAACACTCCTTCAGCAGCCATGAGCTAAGTATGTTTCCTTTATTTCATTTTAGTAATCTA